>PVKP010001400.1:120286-147622 GCA_004027715.1 Plecturocebus donacophilus | reverse complement strand
GTGTAGGTGAGAGGGGGATGGAGGCAGCAAAGCACATTGACATGTGTGTACCTATGCAACAATCCTGCATGATCTGCACATGTACCCCAGAACCTAAAGTACAATTTAAAAAAGAAATCTTTTCTGAACATGTATAATTTTTCTAAAATTTTTTGTAAAATATGTAAACAGTAACAGTGTCTCAGTGTTCCAATGGTTATACCAATGATATTTTTAATGCTGGCTTTTAATGCACCTATTAAAGAAAATTTAAGCAATTACTGTTTTTTTTTCTTTTGCCAATGAATGAAATCAATAGCATGGATAATGCAAAATAGTAGATGAATTTAAAAATTGGATTCCATGGTGTACCATGCTCTCGGCTATGTTTGTACCTGTGTTTTAAGTGCTATGTGTATCTGTGTTGAAGTTAAACATCTTGTATGTCCACGTTGAAGTGTCTGCATTTCCTAAGAATGTAACAGCCCTTGTAAGGACAGAAATCTCAGAAACATGTTGGGTAACTGACATGAATTTGCTATTTATTCAGATTTTTCAAAAATATTCTTGGAGCATCTTTCATCATTCTAAGCAATTAGGGTGTAGTCATGATTAAAATAGTCTGCTTCCATTACATCCAGAAGGTAGAGCTGATAAAATTATGAATAAACATCATGACAGTGTCATATAAGGTTCTTAGAGTACATGGAGCAGCAATGGCATTATGTCCCAACATAAGCCCCATTTGGGGCGGCCTCTCCAAGGAAGTGATTTTGTTTTTCTTAACTGCTTATTTTGAAAACTTGTCAAATCTACAGAAAAGTTGCAAAAATGGTATAATGGATTCCCATATTTCCTCCACTTTGCTTAGTCCATTGCTAATACTTAGCCCTCTTCTGTATGTTTCTATCTCAATTTTGTTGTGAAACAATTGAGAGTTACAGTTATCTTGGCCCTTCTGTTCTAGATCCTTCAGTGTGTATTTGCTAAAAACAGTGCCATTTGGAACATCACCATGACATAATATCATATTTAAGACATTTAACATTAATACAAAACTAGAATCTCAAAGCAATCCATATTCTAAATTTGCCAATTGACTCAGAACTGTCCTTTTTAACCTGAAGAAGTGAATTTGACTAATAACCAAATGTTGAGGTTTGATTCAGCCTCATAAAAATGATTTATGGGAATTAAGAAGGAACAAAATCCAAAGACATCTACATAATATTTGTATACATTTATTTTAAAAAGCATAGACCTAGCCAATACTCTTGGGATAATACTAACAAATAAAATGTGGCTTAAAATAGGCTAATCAAAAATGTTTATTGTAAAATTATATGTAATAACCTTGTAAAAATTGACACACATATTCTATTTGGTTTTCCTCTATTTTATCTATGTACTCTTTATTTGCTCCTTGATAAAGTCAATTGAAGCAATATGCCATGTAGCGCCATGTGTGAGATTTAGGAAAATTGTTGCCTGCAGAATTTCTAATGTGGATATGAGGCATTTGGAAGCAATTTCTGATAAGAGAGTACCATAAATTGCTACCCTAAGGTACATTGGTCACATTATCCAACCAAATGTTTTTATTTAAACAAGGTTCAGAGGGAGGAGGGATGTATTAGCCACAAAACTTAATGGACTACAGTGCTGTTACTTATTAAATAGACCTATTTTATATGAAAAATGAATAATGCATACATGTAGATAATGTAGTCCCCTTTATCTTATCTATATACACGGAAGATTCTTATTGTCATCAATCTGGTGGTCCCTTTTTGCTCATTCCATTTGCTTGAGAACTGTGTCTGGATTAATAAAGAGTATATTTCCCAAAATGAGCATAGACAGAAGGCAAACTGGCTCTCTACCAAGGACAAAGATAATCTCTCTAGGACTTTCGGAGGGACCAAAGGTCAGTTGGCCCTCATCAGGACCATGGAAAGTTTGTAATATCCTTCATGTCCAGCAGAGGAACAGCCTGAATGTCTGATTCTTTCTAACCTTTTAAAATGATAAAATAAATCCAAAGTATTACAGGCCATCTGGTATGTACAATGCAATGTCTCCAGATAAGTCTGAGCATAGGGCAGACATACCACCCCACTTGGGAGAGCATTTTGGTATAAGTCATTCTATTTCTCTTGCCTGATCATGACCAAAGATATCACAAAAAAACTCCTCCTCTGATGCAATCCCTTTTCTTCACCCTTGAATTCATCATTATTCCTGATTATTGTCTAAATTTTATATTTTTTAAAAGTTCCAACATAAAAGCCAAGGTGATAATAACCTTAAAAAAATGATATGTCACACACATATTTTAAATCTTATTGACTTTTATTGCAGCGTTGTATAAACCTACAAACTGCCCCAAAGTCAAGAATAGAATTAGTAAACAAATTAACTTAATAAATATTAGTGAGACGAGCTATATTAAAGGGGAACACAGATGATACACACCTATGCCAAAACAGGGCCATGATTTATGAAGTGAGGATGAAAGAACACAACAAAACAAAAATCAGATAGCCAGCTGCAAAATTAACGTGGTCCTTTATTTAAAATAACAAGCACTGTGTGTGTTTGTATGTGTTTGTGTGTGCCAGTGCATGTTTGTTTATGCATGTATGTATAGGTCTGTACTTGTCTGTGTGTGTATAAATAAAGTCTGGACAGATACTAGCTAAGTCATTCACAGTAATTCTCTGAGAGGTGATAGATATTAAGATCTGACAGTGATCGTAGAGAGTTGCCCTTTTATATTTACGCTCATTGTTTTTTTTTTTTTAATAGGGAACCTAAATATGTCATTTACGAAATTAAAAAGGGGTATTCTGTTCTCTAACTGCTATAAAGAACTGCCCAAGGCTGGGTACTTTATAAAGAAAAGAGGTTTAACTCACAGTTCCACATGGCTTAGGAGGCCTTAGGAAACTTACAGTCATGGTGGACAACACCTCTTCACAGTACAGCAAGAGAATGAATGCTGAGCAAAGGGAGGAAGGTGCCTTCTAAAACCATAAGATCTCATGAGAACTTACTATCACAAGAACTGCTCCCATGATTCAGTTACCTCCCACCAGGTCCCTCTCATGTCATGTGGGGATTATAGGAACAATTCAAGATGAGATTTGGGTGGAGACAGCCAAACCATATCATTCCACCCCTGGCCCCTCCCAAATCTCATGTCATCACATTTCAAAACAGTCATGGCTTTCCAACAGTGCCACAAAGTCTTAGCTCATTCCAGCATTAACCCAAAAGTCCAAGTCCAAAGTTTCATCTGAGACAAGGCAAGTCCCTTCCACCTATGGGCCTGTGGAATTGAAAGCAAGTTAGTTACTTCCTAGAAACAATGGGGGTACAGGCATTGGGTAAATACACTCATTTCTCTCCAAATGGGAGAAATTAGCCAAACAAAGGGTCTATAGGTCCCATGCAAGTCCAAACTCCAGTGGTACAGTCAAATCTTAAAGCTCCAAAATGATCTCCTTTGATTCCATGTATCATATCCAGGTCATGCTGATGCAACTTAAGCCATCGGGATACAGGGCACCATGTTTCAAGGCTGCATAGAGCAGTGGGGGAGCCTGGGCCTGACACATGAAACTATTTTTCCCTCCTACACCTCCAGGCCTGTGATGGGAGGAGCTGCCATGAAGGTCTCTGATATGTCCCGGAGACATTTTCTTCATTGTCTTGGTGACTAACATTTGGCTTCTCATTACTTATGCAAATTTCTGTAGTGGGCTTGAATTTCTCCCCAGAAAATGAGCTTTTCCTTTCTATCCATCATCTGCCTGCACGTTTCTTAAACTTCTATATTCTGCTTCCTTTTTAATCCCTTGCAACTTAGAAATTTCATCTGCCAGATACCCCACATCTCAAGTTCAAAGTTCCACAGATCTCTAGGACAGGGGCAAAATGTCTCCCATCTCTTTGTTAAAGCATAGCAAGAGTCACCTTGTTCCAGTTTCCAACAAGTTCTTCATCTCCATCTGAGACCACCTCAGTCTGGACCTCATCGTCGATATCAGTATCAGCATTTTGGTCGAAACCATTCAACAAGTCTGTAGAAAGTTCCAAACTTGCCCACATTTTTCTATCTTTCTCTGAGTCCTCCAAATTGTTCCAACCTCTGCTTGTTACCCACTTCCAAAGTCTTGTGGAAGTGACTTTGGAACTAGGTCACATCACTCCTGGTACCAATTTACTGTATTAGTTGTTATGCTGCTATAAAGAACTGTCTAAGACTGGGTAATTAATAAAGAAAAGAGGTTTAATTGACTCACAGTTCTGCATGGTTGGGGAGACCTTGGAAAACTTACAATTATGGCACAAGGCACCTCTTCATAGGATGGCAGGAGAGAGAATGAATGCCAAGCAAAGGTGGAAAAGCCCTTTATAAAACAATCAGTTATCAAAAGAACTTACTATCACAAGAACAGCATGGAAGTAACTGCCCCATGATTCAGTTGCCTCCCACCAAATCCCTCCCATGATGTGGGGATTATGGGAACTATAATTCAAGATGAGAATTGGGTTGAGACACAGTCAAACCATATCACAAGGATATAATCATAAGGTGATGATATGGTTTGGCTCTGTGTCTGCACCCAAATCTCATGCCCAATCATAATCCCCAGTGTTGGAGGTGGGGCCTGGTGGAAGGTGTTTGGATCGTGGGGGCAATTTCTAATGGTTTAACACCATCTGTGTAGTGCTATGTAATGAGATTACATATATCTCATGATACAGTTCTCAGAAGCTCTGGTTGTTTAAAAGTGTGTGGCACTGCTCCCCTCTCTTTCTTTCTCCTGTTCAAGTCACGTGAGATGTACCTGCTTCCCATTTGCCTTCTGTCACAATGGTAAGTTTCCTGAGGCTTCCCCAGTTATGTTTTCTGTACAGCCTGTGGTACCATGAGCCAATTAAACTTCTTTTCTGATAAATTGCCTGGCCTTGAGTATCTCTTTATAGCAGTGCAAGAATGGTGTAGCACAGGGAGTATAAAGTGGCAGCTCAGCCAGTACCCAGTCTAGCCCGTGTTCTTTGAAAATGTGCCTTATTTAACAGGAAGTGAAAACTTAATCTAGATTAAGTTCCCCAAGTCTTTTAAGAAATGGTAATTTGGCCAATTATTTAATTTAAATAAAACAAAAACAGCACAGTCCCACCAAACTACTCTCCTCTTCAACATTTGGATATTTTAGCAGAGAAAATCTGAGATGATGTAAATGCTTCACTTGGATATTGTTAACAACTTAAGATGAGATTACGTTCATTGAAATGCGAAGCTTAAGTTATTCCAGGCCATGTTTTCACAAATTTTCATCAATGGGAATGTAAGGAAAGGTTCAAAACATCTTAAAAGCTAGATTTTCATGAAAGAAATTTTGAGTTTGAAAGTTGGAGTATAATCTCATCATGGAGTGACTAGAAAGTAGAGCAAAGAGATATAAAGTCATTGGCTAGTTGTAACTATCATTCTTTTTTGTTCCTTTCTTCTGTGGAAACTTGTGTACTTAAACATGACTTCTAAGGTCGCTTTCTGCTGCCTTTTGGTTGTTTTCCAAAGCTTAGAACAGGACAAGAGGAGTTTTTATGATAAGACTCCTATTCTAAGTTTCCACCAGCTGTGCAGGGTTTGCCAAAACGTTGTGACCCTGGAGGTTCTGCCAGAAGTAGTTCATTCCTCACCTACTAGTTGTTTAAGAGTCCAGCTACATGAAGGGCCAGTAGATCGGTCTATTGGAGGGAGAACAGTAGCTGTGCCATGTGTTTTATAACTATTACACAATGGGAAAATAAAATAAGGTGCATCTTTTTTTTTTACCTTCAGCCAACTGAGACGAAGATTTTCTTAAAAGTACAATTTTGGGAACTAGATCTATGCCCTCCTCAAGTTAGGGGAACATAGGAGTTGGTGTCTGAGGTTCAGTGGAAGAAACCTAAAGAGGAAGGAGAGGGTAACAGAGCACTGAGTGCAAATTGCATTGCAAGCTGACTGTCCCTTCATTAAGTGTAGAGCAAGAGTGTGTGCTTCCCATGGACCACACATTGCCTGCCATGCCTGAAAGGAGCTGTTCCAGGACTGTCTTACAAGACACCAGACAAGAGGACCAGGGCTCTTGTGATGTCACCAGATAAGAAAAAGTCCAGTTGCTGAGAGAGAAGGCATTGTTCTTGTCAAGTGAACAAGTTGGGACACTCCAGAAGGATCCCCCTAAGAGACTTAAGAATACTCAAGAAATTAGCCCTCCACTCGGTTGAGATGGTCCAAAGCCAATTAAAATAGTTCTACTCTGGTAAGACCTCTAGTTTCCTTATTGCTCCTCTCTTCTCCATGCACCCAACCCTATAGCAACCATACGTAGAGTAGAGCTGGTAAGGAGGAAGGGGCACTAAAGAGGAAGAAAGGAAAACCCAGTTTACAGGTCAAGAGAGAGAAAGAGAGAGGAGTTAAGATTGCTGAAGGACTGGTGGTTTAGTATAGCACCAAAATGACTCTTCTTCTAACTGAAGGAACATAAAAAAATGATGTTTTGCAGGATACTTAATCCAGGATAGAAAAGGGGATAGCACAGAAAAGGAGTTTGAAGGAGCAGGAGATAAAAAGAATAAAATTATTTTCTATTCACACTCTGCTAAGTCCAGTTCGTTCAATCTGTAGATTATAGTTTTAAATAAGTTTCTACCACTTACTTAATTTTTTATTCTATCTCATACATTTATAAACACTCTGAGGAAAGTGTTCATATTTTTTTAAGTATTGTGAAATCTTTCAGAAAGATATCTTCTGCACTCTTGGTGAACAAAAGCACAATGTCAATGAAGGAATCTCTTCTACAAGGAAAAGTCATATTAAAAAAAGAGACTGCATAAGCAGAGATTCGGTGCACTATTAAACCCATAATTCCTATTTATATGAATAGGAATTATATGTGAACATCAAAAGTAAAACGAGGTCTGCCTGGCATGCTATTGTTTGCTATTGAGAGATTTTGGATTTTAATCATAAACCTTGAAAGGGGGCCATCACACCATTCACAAAGAGGAAACTTAGTCTGGACCATTCAAAAAACAGAAATGACAAATGTACTGCTTGAAAGAATCAAACGAAAAAGCCTTCAATTAGCAAGCATTTCATTTTGCATTTTAGTATATGTATTTGTGGCCATGTGTATTTCCGAAAAAGCAAGTCATATACATAAATGTCAGAATTTGCAAACTCAGAGCCCCAGGGATCACTGTTTGCCAGAATGATGTTTTGTTTTGTTTCTTATGTTGTTTTACAACATTTTTTATTGAGGGGTAATTAACATTCAATGCCAGACATAAAAGCATAATTTGATAGAATTTTGTGTATGTGTATGCTTGCAAAATCATCACCACAATCAGGATAGTGAACATATACATCACCTCTAAATGTATCCTTGTGCATCTATCTATTACCTCTCTCTTGCTCCTCTATGCTCTACTCCCATTCCTAAGCAACACCCAATCTGTTTCCTATCACTGTATGTTAGTTCTCTAAAGGTTTATAAAAATTGCATCATACAGAATGTACTATTTTTTGTTTTCTTTAACAGAATGTAATTATGTTGTGATCCGCCATGTTTTAACAGGTATTAATAGTTCATTTCTGTTTATTACTGAGTAGCATATAATTGCATGGATGTACCACAATTTGTTTACCATGCCTATTGATGGATATTTGGATTATTTCTTTTACTTGACTACTGCAAATTGTTTCTCTGAACATTTGTGTACAAATGTTTGTAGGGACATATACATTCTTCTCTCTTAAATAAATATTTAGGAATAGAATGGCTAGATGATACGGTAGATGTATTTAGGCTTTTAAGAAACTGCTAAACTGTGTTTCCAAAGTGATTGTGACCTTTTAATCTCTAATCATCATTTTATTAGTGTTCTAATTCCTTCACATACTTCTTATTGTTTGGTATTGTTAATCTTTAAATTTCAACTATTATAATAGTAGTGGTACTCACTGGGGTTTTAGTTTGCATTTCTTTAATGACTAATAATACTGAACATTCTTTGATGTGCTAATTTACCATTTGTATATCTTTGATGAAGTCTGTTCAAATCTTTTGACTATCTTTATTGGGTTATTTCTTTTCTTACTGAGTTTGGAGAGTTCTTTATATATTTTGAACACATGTACTTTATCAGACAGGTGCCAGTCTTTTTATTCTCTTCACGTAGTCTTCTGAAGAGCAGAAGTTTTAATTTTGAAGTCAAATGTATTATTTTTTCCTTCATGAATTTTCTCCTATGTTCCTCTTTTCAGGAATCACTGTTCTTTGTTAAGAATGTTCAATGTTTTGAAAAACATTGTATTAAGTATTGTATCTGTCTAGGTTTTTTGTTATTGTTTCAAGGGGATAGTAAATCCAGTTTCTATTACATTTTAGCCAGATGCAGAAGGTTGGTGTGTTACTTTAAATGTATTTTCTGACCAATATTTAACAATACTCAGACATCCCATAAATATCTACATAATTAGATTCCCTTGAAAATTATCTGGCCATGCAGTGGTCACATCCCTACACAGAACAACAGGCTGGAACAGTATGACCTTCAGGTTGGTTACCTAACTATTTGCCCCATTAAACTTAATGAGTCTACTGGTAGAAAATGATGTTAATGACTGCATGGTTACTCAGCTTCCCTATGTGCCGAAATATAACCATTTATCTAGGTAAATTGCATGGGCAAAGAGTTTTAGTCATTCATTAAATAATCACCCTTTACTATTAAATGGAAAAAAAGCACATCTGATTAGAAATGGTGCAAAACTATTACCTTTATTTGCAAAGAAAGGAAGATTGGACATTTTTAGTGCCTATATACCAGGCATTTTACACAGAACATTCAGTAAAACCAATGCATTCAAGTCCTAAAGCAATGCTATGATTAATTCATTAAAATACATATTTATTAGCACATAATGCAGAAGAGAAACTTTCTGATGACTGAGGTGGACATATAGAGTGTTAGGATATAATTATCATCTCACAGGTGCAGCCTCCTGGCAATTCTGGAAGACTTGCAGCCTGTTCTTACAAGCCCTGTTCTTCCAAGCTTGGGGGCTGGTTAACTTATGAAAAGTATAATTATTCTTTTCAATAAAAATTGCCTGAGGGTGATACAGATTGGACATATCAGGCTTCATTCTAATTTTGTAGTTTTGTGAATATTATCCAATTGCTTCTGAGACGGGTCAAGATGTCTCCCCTGGTTGTGTATATAGAAATACTTTCTCAATTTACTTCCTATGGGGTGGGTTTGTAACTACTCCCAATTATTGTCCAGGTTGGTTACTGTGCCAGGACTGATGAGAGGTGTAAAATAATAAATAAAATTGACCTTACAGCCTGACACAGCATTAAGTCATAGTAAACTAGAATGAAGCTGAAGCTTTGTGGGATTCTAGGACTAAACAGACTTTTTTTTTTTTTTTTTTTTAGAAGCATAGAATTATGTATGACAAGGAGTTCATTTAACATCAGAAATAGGTCTTTGCATTCAATCTTAGCCTTGCATGTATGGTCAATAGTCTCTTCCTCATCCTGCCAGTCTATCTGAACACAAAGGCAGCTCATACTGGGCCTTGTAAGCGGGTAAGAGATTAAACTTTATCCTAAAGTAGTAGAAAACCATGGATAGTGGTTCCTGCATGTGGCTTGGTCAGACTGTGTCTTGAAAACATCCCTCTGACTCTCAGACTCAGTTTTTGCATGTGTAAAAAAAAAAAATCAGTCATAGCACAGGTGTAGTTAGAAGCACTAAATAAGATAATTCATGTAAAAATCCTAGCATATTGCCTATTTGTAATCTAGACCCACAGCGAATCTCAATTGTAAATATTTAAGTATGTATATCTTTGCTTTTTTGATTACTCACTCCTTCACTAGACTGCAGTTCCTTGAGAACAGAAAACACACCTAACTTAGCTGAGTATAAAATGCAAGTACCTAGCACAGAGAAGGAAATGAGTAAACACTGCCTAAATGAATGAATGGATAAATGGATGTATGTGAACATCCAGAAAATACACTGGAAAACTCCCTTTCGTTGAATTTATCACAGATCGCGATCTTATGTGCATGTGAATGTTTGATTAATGTCTGAATCCTGCACTTGACTATAGATGAATAGAGGAAAACATTGTGTCTTTCCTGCTTACTCATTGCTGCTTCCCCAGCTCTAGGGGTGTCTGGTACATAGCTTTTGATTGCAGGTATTTGTAGAATAAATTAACATGTGAGTGCCCCTGTTTTACCGGGGGATGCACAGTCTTTTAAGTGGTAATTGGGTAGTTATCTTGATATACATCTACCTCCTCCCCTAGTGCATGAACTCACTGAGGGTGGGATCCACGTATTTTTATCACCCCTCCAGCGCCCAACAAAGCACCTGTAGCATAGAAAATATCTAATACATATTGTGGACTGGATAACATAGTTCCCAAAGGAAAGATAAGTAACATGCTCAATTAATTTCATATTCAGGAAGAGTTTTGGAAAGAACTCACGTCCCATTGACGATTTTATTTTATTTTTGGAGCAAAATGTTGAACAACCTGGAGGTGAAAAAAATTTTATTCTTTGAAAATTCACACTTTGAGAAACCTCAAGAGGCACTTCCTTCCCCTTGGTATTAAACAAGACCAATGATATTACCAAGCTAAGCTAAACTGGCATGAATTATTCAGAGCAGCAGGAAAAGCAGCTGCTCATCCTCTCTGTCCCTAATTTTGAAGGGTGGAGAATTGGAGGGCAGCACTGACAACACCAGGGGGGAAGAAAAGATAAATTGTTGCCCTAAACCTCATAAGCTACAACATCTGCAGCACTATGTTTAATTTGGAGCCAGAGTCCACAGTGCCTGTCATAGGTAACAAGGACAAAAAATGGTAGAAAGCTTACCAATGTGTGCTTGGAGAGCAGGAGAGAGAGAGAGAGAGAGAGAGAGGCTGAGAGGAAAAGCGGGAGGGAAAGGGAGAGAGGGAGGAGGAACAGACAAGGGGAGAGAGAGCAATCCACCCTAGAAGGCAGGAGGAAAAATTTGAGTGGAGGAACTCAAAGGAAATATAAAATTTAAAGATGGGTACAAAGAAAAATATTTTCAAATTGTGCTATAACATCGAAAGGAAAAGATCTGGCTTTAAGACTGGTTGCGGTGGCTCATGACTATAATCCCAGCACTTTGGGAGGCCAAGGTAAGAGGATCACTTGAGATCAGGAGTTCAAGACCAGCCCTGACCAACATGGCGAAATCCCAACTCTACTAAAAATACAATAATTTGCCAGGCATAGTGGCAAGCGCCTGTAGTCCCAGTACTCAGGAGGCTGAGGCAGGAGACTCACGTGAACCTGGGAGGCAGAGGTTGCAAGTAGAGATCATGACATTGCACTCCAGCCTGGGCCACAGAGCAAGACTCCGTCTCAAAAAAAAAAAAAAAAAAATCTGGCTTTGAATTGAAGAAATTCCCTGCCTTCTAGATAATTTCTGCCTCTTTGACACAGAGGATATTTTTGAGTATTTTAGATTTCTTGGGGTCCAGCAAAGTGGGAGACAGGAAGGTGCTACAGGAGAGAGGAAGGGGTAGGGAGCTTGTGGCTATGACTATAAATACTGGGAATTTTAGAACTAGGAGGCACTTTGGAGGTCCTACCATATGGTGTTGGGTTGTCGAATTTGAGATATGTCCAATTTTCTTCTTGATTAAAATGACTTCTAGATGATGGATCTATTGAGGCATATAAAACAATCTGGGACATACAAAGTTTTATTTAAATCACCCTGGAAACTTTCTGACCACATCAGCTGCTGCCCTGTGTTGAAATTCAAGAGTAGATTGTCAGTCAGTAATAGGAATAGAGCCGAACATGAAATATGGTGCTTTTTGGTGGAGAAGGGGCGTGTGATCAGTATCCTGCAGAGACAGCATCGTGAGGTTAAGAAACTAAGTAAGGCCCATGCAGCCTTCCATAAAAGAAAATGTGAAATAGAAAGAGGACTTACAAGGCATGAATCCTGTTACATTTGTTGAAGATAATTTTAAAAGACAAAATTAGAAATCGCTTTTTTTTTTGACAGCCCATAAACACACATACTTATATACAAACATGTATATATACCCATTAAAAATTGCTGGAATTTCTCTTTTTAAAGCAGCGGCTTTCAATCAGGAATGATTTTCCTCTCAAGGAACATTTGACAGTATCTGAAGACATTTTTGGTTGTCACAAATGAGTAGGGAGAGGCTAAGGATACTGTTCACATCCCTTAGTGCACAGGACAGCAAAGAATGATCTGGCCCCCAACGTCAATAGGGAGAAGTTGAGAAACAAGAGGAATAACAGAGAAGTTATCTTAGTAAAATAGCAGAAACTGTCATTATTGTGCCAGTTTGAGTATGACCTGCATGACTAATTCTCAGAACATTCCTTAAAAGGTCATTGTTAGTATTTCCTTAAAAGGAAAGGAAATCTTGGGAGAGGTTAATTATCCAAAGCCACTTGGCTCTAAGGTAGGAAATTCAGAATAGCCAATCAGGTTGGTTGCATTCATGCAGCTGGCCTCAAATCCCTTATAAGGAAGGTACTATCTGTGCAAAGAAACCTACTTTGAACCACTTTGATAAAAGAGGTGAATTTTAATGAATAGGCCTAGGGTAAAGATAGAAAAGAATCCATAGGCAAAAAAAAAAAAAAAGATATGAACTGCAGAAGAAAATAAGTAATACTTTTTCTCTCTTTAAAAATACAGTAAAATGGACTTTTTCTCCCCTCCAGTTTGGCTGAGGCAATGAGACAATATGGAAAGTACTTTTCTATTCCAAAGTGCATACTCCAAAATCCAAACTTACAAAGCAGATAGTTGGGAACCACTTTTGTGTATATCCTGCAGTTGTAACTAAAGGTTGAGAGGCTGAGACAGAAGAGCCCTTTCACCCCAACTAGGAAGGCACAGAGTACTTTTCCTTCACTTTAACCCTAGTGAAAGAGGTGGAGGCTTCTGGTGTTTTTGAGCTTGTGGGACAAAGGAGGCAGCTGTTGCAACTAGGCCTGAGAAATGTGAAAGGATCCTGTCTGTGCAGTTAGCCACTTGGCCTTACAGTTGCTGTGAAGGAATGGCCTTTGATCCCCAGGTTTACCACAACAAAAGTGCATGAATGCATGGTAGACAACATGAGTGGCATCCCAGTAAAAGAGAAGGACTGTGGATTGTCCTGCATCCAGATAGATGCTCATACTCAATGATAGATGGCTCATACTCAATGGAAAGGCTGAATGACAAGAGGCAGCCTGAGTTGAATATTATCTGAGACTGTTGTAGCTAGAGATGATGAAAAAGCTGAAGCCAAACCTGTAATGTCTCAGAAGAGACCAAAAGAGGAAGCAGAACTCTCCTGCTCTCCTCACATGTTGGGTGGTACTCATCATATCCACTATGTTCCAATCGAATGCGTCTGAGACATTGCTGACATTGGGATTAATTAAAGACAATAAACAGTAATTGACAATCAAGATTTGCTTATTTTAAAAATGTGGGTCCCACCCTCAAGAACTTTCAAATGTATTAAGAAGGAAAAAAATCTGATCACCAACAGTTGACGAAGGCAAATGGCCTAACATTCAAAAATTAAAATTCTCACTTTATATTGTTATTTTTACAGCTTTATTGAGGTATAAGTAACATTAAAAAACTGCATGTGTGTGATGTATAAAATTTGATGAGTTTGGACATAGGCATACAGCTATGAAACCACCATCATAATCAAAGTAACAAACCATCCATTACCTTCTAAATTTTCTTGTGTGCCTTTATATTTTTTTGTGGTAAGAACATTTAGCATGAGCATCTACCCTTAACTGTTTTTACTTCTTTTTAGTCTTAATTTTGTGAGTACAGTGGTTTTTCGGGGGGAGGGGGAGAGTGGGGGGAATGGAATCTCACTCTGTCACCAGCTTGGAGTGCAGTGACACTATCTCGGCTCACTGCAAACTCCTCCTCCCAGGTTCAAGTGCTTCTCCTGCCTCAGCCTCCTGAGTAGCTAAGATTATAAGCACATGCCATCACGCTCAGCCAATTTTTGGATTTTTAGTAGAGATGGGATTTCACCATGTCAGGCAGGATGATCTCGATCTCTTGACCTCATGATCCACCCACCTTGACCTCGCAAAATGCTGGGATTATAGGCATGAGCCACCACACCCAGCCATGGTTTTTAACGTGTACAATACTGCATTGTTAATTACAGACACTATGTTCAGCAGATCTTTAGCAATTTCTTTGTATGATTTTAACTTGATACTACTTAACAATTTTCTATTTCTTCCTCTCCCCCATTTCCTGGAAACCACCATTCTATTTTCTGCTTTGGTAATTTCAACCATTTAATATACTTTATGCAAATAAAATCATGAAGTAATTTTTCCTCTGGGACAGGCATTTGACTTAGCATAATGTCTTCTGGGTTCATCCATGTTCTTGCAAATGGTAAGATTTCTTGATTTTTTTTTAAGGCTGAATAATATTTCATTGTATATGCACATCAAGTTTTCTTTTCTCTTTCTTCATTCATCTGTAGATAGATGTTTAGGTTGCTTCCATGTCTTGGTGATTGGGAATAATGCTGCAATAAATATGAGAGCCCAGGTTATATTTTGAGATGCTAAATTTTGTTCCTTGGGATACATAACCAGAGGTGAGATTACTGGCTCATCTGGTAGTTCTATTTTTAATTTTTTTGAGGAACCTCTATACTGTTTTCCTGTGGCAGCTGTACCATTTTACATTCCCACCAACAGTGTATAGGGACTTTAATTTTTTTCCACAACGTTGCCAACACTTCTTATTTTTTTATATAATGGTCATCCTAGCAGATCTGAGGTGATACCACATGAGAAGGGAACACTTACTTCCAAACTCATTTTATAAGGCCAGTAATACCCTAATACCAAAGCTACACAAAAACAGTATAAGAAAATTAAAGGCTAATTAATACCCCTGATAAACATAGAATATGAAAAGCCTCAACAAAATCCTAGCAAACCAAATTCAACAGTTCAATGAATCATATACCATTACCAAGTGGAATTTATCCTTAAAATGGTTTAACATATGCAAAGTGATAAATGTGATACACCACTTTAATAAATAAAGTATAAACGTCACATGATCATCACAATAAATGCAAAGGAAGCATTTGACTAAATTAAACATCTTTTTAATATAATGCTCAACACAGTAGATATAAAAGGAACCTATATCAACATAATAAAGGCCAGACATGAAAATCCCGTAGCTAACATCATTCTCACCATAGAGGAAACTAAATGTTTTTTCTCTAAGATCAGAAGCAAAACAAGGATGTTCACTCTCACCACTTCTATTCAACATAGCACTGGAAGTTCCAGCAGAGCAATTAGACAAGAAAAAGTATCAAAATCAGAATGAGAGAAAGAAAATAATCACTGTTGGTAGATACATGATTATAAATGTAGAAAACTCTATAAACACCTCACAAAAAAACTCTCAGAACTAATAAGTGAATTCAGGAAAGTTTCAGGATACAAAATCAACACACAAAAATCAGTTGCACTTCTATATGCTAATAGTAAAATATCCAAAAAAAAAAAAAAAAAGCACAATGCCATTTACAATAGCATCACAAAGAATAAGATACATAGGAATAAACATAACCAAGGAGGTAAAAAACATACATTCATTGAAGAAAAAAATTAACAAAACATGAATAAATTGAATCTCATGTTCATGGATTGAAATAATTGATATTGTGAAAATCTCCACTCTTCCCAAAGCAGCCTACAGATTCAATGCTCTTTCCTTCATGATACTCTTGGCATTTTTAATGAATGAGACAAAAACAATTCTAAAAAAAATATGGAACTATAAAAGACAGAATAGCTAAAACAATCTTGAGAGAGAAGAGCAAAGCTGAAATCACACTTACTGGCTTTTATTTAGAAATTACACATCTATCCTAATTAAAATATTATAGTACTGGCATAGAAGCAGACAAACAGACCAGTGGGATAGAAGAGAGAGTTCAGAGGCACACTTCCATGTACACAGTCACTGATTTTAAACAAGAGTGACAAGAATACATGGGGAAAGGATAATCTTTTCTATAAATGGTGTTGGAAAACTGGAAATACATACACATGATTGGAATTTTATTTTATGCTTATACAAAAAAAATCAATTCAAAATTGATTAAAACCTGAGACCATAAATCTCCTAGAAGAAAACATAGGAGGAAAGCTTCATGATATTGTTCTTGGCTATTAATTGATGGATATGACAGTCAAAACACAGGCAATGAAAGCAAATACAGACAAGTGGGAGCATATCAAACTTAAAAGGCTTCTATACAGCAAAGAAAATAATCAAGAGTGAAAAAGCAATATACAGAATGGGAGAAAATATTTTCAACTTATATATGTGCAAAGGGGTTAATTTCTAAAATGTTTAAGGAACTTCTACAATTTGATAGCAACAACCAACCTGATTGAAAAAGGAAAAAGGACTTGAACAGACATTTCTCCAAAATGGCCAATAGGTATAGGAAACAGTGGCCAACATCACATCATCGAAGAAATACAATTTGAAGTTGCCCTTCTTTTAAGAATGGCTGACTCAATAGATATCCTACACATAAGATTGTGGCACTTTAAAAATGACGAAAGTAATCAGCTTACTATTATCTTGTTCTACACAACAGCAAATTACTGGCTTCAGTTTGTTGTGCTTTGTTTTGTTTGTTTTGTCCTTGTTTAAGCAAAATCAACCAGATGTCTTAACCTTTCACAAACCCAGGCTGAATAACTGGGGTGACTTAGAAATCTTAATGCAAGGAAAGTGATTAAAGGCAGGGATACAATCTATTGATTCCAATATGTAGGGTATAATGATTTTCCAATAAGCTAAAAGTCAGCCATAAATCAAAGAGTGGATGTTTTTGTTGCCTGCAAAATGTTCACCAAAAATAACAAATTTCATAAACAATTACATATTTTTAAGTTTTCAGTTGATCAAATTGTTGCTTAAAAATGTTGAGTTCAAAATTAACTTTTAAGTATCTTAATTTTATAATTGCAGTGTTAATCAGAATTAGCAGAATAAAAATTGGATCATAAAAGATAAACAGAAACAAATCAATAAATTCTGGTGTCTTTTCTGTGGCTACACTTGCTTAGATTTTTATTGAACTTTGCAAACTTTTTCTAATTCTTAGTGACACTTTAAAAAAATTTGGAACAAATCAGAATACTTGGTATGTGTTTGCACAGGAACTATTTTTCAAATAAAATACATATGGAAATATCGTGATTAAGTATTTAAAATGTAATTATGAGTAGTTATAAGGTAACTAATTTTGATAATTATTAGATAATTGATTCTCAAATCTTATTTGCATCACAATTACTTGGAGGGCTTATTAAAACACATATTTCTGGACCTCACCCCCAGCATTTCTGATTCATTAGATCTAGCATGAGGCTTGAAAATTTTGTTTCCTAGGTGCTGATACAGCTAATTGGGAAATCACATATTAGATTATGTTTTTGTCTATATTCTGAGGTTGTATGATTTCAAGAGGTGATTATGCTCTATTTTAATAAAACGTGTTCTTTTCTTATTAAAAAATGGACAAAACCCAACATAGCTTTTAAAAGATCTATTGTTTTTGGAAGGAAATGCTTTCTCTAAAACAAGCAGCTGAATTCTTGTGATTAGTGGCTAGATGAAATGTCACATTTTTTTTTCTTCACACAAAAGACTATACAACCAGAAGTCCTTGAAAAAATACATACTTCAATCTCAATATGGAAACTTGCTGAAATCCTCAATGCATTACATGTTAGAATCAAGGAGGCAAATAGTTATTTTCTCATGTTTGGTGGTTTTGTGGATAATTCTTACCAGTCATTATATGAGCTTGCCTTTGAACAGGGTTGGTGAACATTTTAAGCACTGGATAGTAAATAGTTTAGCCCTGCAGTCCATGATGTTGTAGGACAAAAGCAGAAATAAGCAATATTTATATGAATGAACATGGCTGTCTTCTAATAAAAGTTTATTTACCAAAACAGCCAATGGGCCAGATGTGGCCCATTAGTTGGAGTTGCAGAACTCTACCTTAGAGTAAGATACACTCCTCTCAAACACCTGGTACTAAATCCCAGTACCCAAACCTGGGTAGCCTTGTGAGGAGCTTTGAAAAACACCCATACCCAAGGCTCATGCCCAGAATTCAGGTTTAGTTTGTCTGAGTGAGGCCTGAGTGTCTCTGTATCCCAGGCTTCCTAAACTAGGAACCTAGATGCTGGTTAACGTCTCAGGGTCAGAGGAAGAGGTACAAAAACTCACTTGGTGCCAACTGAAGGCTTGTCTATCAGGAAGTGCTAGATATATATTTTCTTTTATTATACTTTAAGTTCTGGGGTACATATGCAGAACGTGCAGGTTTGTTACATAGGTATACACGTGCCATGGTGGTTTGCTGCACCCATCAACCTGTCATCTACATTAGGTGTTTCTCCTAATACTGTCCCTCTCCTCAACCCCCACCCCCTGACAGGCCCAGTGTGCAATATGCCCCTCCCTGTGTCCATGTGTTCTCATTGTTCAACTTCAACTTATGAATGAGAACATTCAGTGTTTGGTTTTCTGTTCTTGTGTTAGTCTGCTAAGAATGATGGTTTCCAGCTTCATCTATGTCCCTACAAATGACATGAACTCATCCTTTTGTATGGCTGCATAGCATTCCATGGTGTGTATGTGCCACATTTTCTTTATCCAGTCTATCATTGATGGGCATTTGGGTTGGTTCCAAGTCTTTGCTATTGTAAACAGTGCTGCAGTAAACATATGTGTACATGTGTTTTTATAGTAGAATGATTTACAGTCCTTTGGGCATATACCCAGTTATGGGATTGCTGGGTGTAATGGTATTTCTAGATACTTGAGGAATATCTACATTGTCTTCCACAATGTTTGAACTAATTTACACTCCCACCAATAGTGTAAAAGCGTTCCTATTTTGCCACATCCTCTCCAGCATCTATTGTCTCCAGACTTTTTGATGATCACCATTCTAACTGGCATGAGATGGTATCTCATTGGGATTTTGGTTGGCATTTCTCTAATGACCAGTGATGAGCTTTTTTTCGTATGTTTGTTGGCTGCATAAATGTCATCTTAGTTAAGTGTCTGCTCATATCCTTTGCCCACTTTTTGATGGGTTTGTTTTTTTCTTGTAAATTTGTTTAAGTTCTTTGTAGATTCTGGATATCAGCCCTTTGTCAGATGGATAGATTTCAAAAATTTTCTCCCATTCTATAGGTTACCTGTGCACTCTGATGAGAGTTTCTTTTGCTGTGCAGTAGCTCTTCAGTTTAATGAGATCTCATTGGTCAATTTTGGCATTTGTTGCAATTGCTTTTGGTGTTTTAATCATGAAGTCGTTGCCCATGCCTGTGTCCTGAATGGTATTGCCTAGGTTTTTTTCTAGGGTTTTTATGGTTTTAGGTCTTACATTTAAGTCTCGAATCCATCTTGAGTTAATTTTTTTAATAAGGTATAAGGAAGGGGTCCAGTTTCAGTTTTCTGCATATGGCTAGCCAGTTTTCCCAACACTATTTACTAAATAGGGAATCCTTTCCTCCTTGCTTGTTTTTGTCATGTTTGCCAAAGATCAGATGGTTGTAAATGTGTGATGTTACTTCTGAGGCCTCTCTTGTGTTCCATTGGTCTATATATCTGTTTTTGTACGAATACCATGCTATTGTGGTTACTATAGCCTTGTAGTATAGTTTGAAGTCAGGTAGAGTGATGTCTCCAGCTTTGTTCTTTTTGCTCAGGATTGTCTTCGTTATGCAGGCTCTTTTATGGTTCCATATGAAATTATTTTTTTCTGATTCTGTGAAGAATGTCAATGGTAGTTTAACAGCAATAGCATTCAATCTATACATTACTTTGGACACTATGGCCATTTTACAATATTGATTCTTCCTGTCTATGAGCATAGAATGCTTTTTGATTTGTTTGTGTCATCTCTTATTTCCTTGAGCAGTGGTTTGTAGTTACCCTTGAAGAGGTCCTTCACATCTCTTGTAAGTTGCATTCCTAGGTATTTTATTCTCTTTGTAGCAATTGTGAATTCCAGGAGTTCACGCATGATTTGGCTCTCTGTTTGTCTGTTTTTGGTGTATAGGAATGCTTGTGATTTTTGCACATTGATTTTGTATCCTGAGACTTTGGTGAAGTTGCTTTTCAGCTTAATGAGATCTTGGGCTGAGACAATGGGGTTTTCTAAATATACAATCACGTCATTTGCAAATAGAGACAATTTGACTTCCTCTCTTCCTGCTTGAACACTCTTTATTTCTTTCTTTTGGCTGATTGCCCTGGCCAGAACTTCCAATACTATGTTAAATAGGAGTGGTGAGAGAGGGCATCCTTGTTTTTTATCAGTTTTCAAAGGGAATGCTTCCAGTTTTTGTCCATTGAATATGATATTGGCTATGAGTTTGTCATAAATAGCTCTTATTATTTTGAGACACCTTCCATGAATACCTAGTTTATTGAGAGTTTTTAGCATGAACAGGTGTTGAGTTTTATCAAAAACCTTTTCTGCATCTATTGTGATAATTGTGTGGATTTTGTCATTGGTTCTCTTTATGTGATGGATTATGTTTATTGATTTGCATATGTTGAATCAGCCTTGTATCCCAGGGATGAAGCTGATTTGATCATGGTGGATAAGCTTTTTGATGTGCTACTGGATTTGGTTTGCTATATTTTATACAAATTAACTTCCTCTTGATTGCTGGAGAGATTTATTCACCTTTGGTCTTCCTCTCCTCCTAGCACACACCGCACGTAATAACACCCATAAGAGAAGCAGCTCAACAGCAAATGAAAACTGTAACCAGGGTCCCTGACCTCACAATTTTCAACTAGGGGCTTATGTTTAAAATCACTATTAAGGTGCCCGGTGCACCTTGTATATAGTAATTATTCCCCTATGGGAATCACAGGGGCTCTTGGTGTCAGGCTTCTCAAAATGTATTAGGAACACAGATTGTCCAGGGGTCATGCTGAAATGCAGGTTCTAATTCAGTAGTTTTGAGTAGGGCTCACCATTTTGTATTTCTAACTAGTTGCTACATATGGCCAATGCATCTACTTTGTAGACTGTGCTTCAGTAGGTGAAATCTTAGTAGACCATTGCTGAATTTGCTCTGGAGAATGACTGTTACAACCTTGAGATGCCTCCCACCCCACATCCCACAAAATATATTTGAGCATACCACAACCCTCTATTCAAGTCAGCATGTCACAAATATGCCTGCCAAATGTGGTGAACATTATCCACAATGTTTTTATTCTTTTTTTTTTTTTTTGTAGTGAGGTAGTTAACAAGCAGACAACCAAAACAATTTTATGTAAAACATTTCACAGTAATTTGTAAACAGTCAACAATGATGAATGAGGTTGTGTGGGATAAAATGACTTTTTCCATATCATATTGTATTGCTCAAGCCCACATGCATCTCTTTTTTTTTGCTGAACATTCACGATCAGCAGATATTTTTGCCAATATGACATGATGAGACTGTCCTTCCTTGTTTCCTAGGTGAGGGGTCTGAGTCCTTAACAAGGCTATATATGCTTCTATGGCAAAGTCTGTATGGATTTTGTAGAAAAAAATATTGACTTTGTAGCTGTTAGTTTTCTATGCTGTATTACAAACTATCATAAAATTAATGGCTTAAAATAACACATACTTGTTATCTTCCAGTATCTGTACCTCAGGACACTTAAGTGGAACACAAAATTCTAAAGTTTCTATAGCATACTTTTTACAATATCAAGTATAAAATCTTAATTCTTCAATATTTCAAGAAACAAGAAAATATAAGTTACCCTTAATGGAAAAGGCAATAAATGGAGACTAATTCCAAATTAGCAGATAAAGATATTTTAATAACTGAAAACTAAGCTGAAAATTTTAAAAATATTCTTACAATAAAAAGAATGAAAATCTTAGCAGATAGATACTATTAAAATAAAAATTCTAAAATTTTAAAATGTGACACCTAAAATAATAAGTTCACTGTATGAGCTTAATGACATAAAGAAGGGAGCAGAGAAAAGAACCAGTAATGATTGGATGTAGTGGCCCAAGCCTGTAATCCTAACAATTTGGGAGGCCAAGGCAGGCAGATCACTTGAGGTCGGAAGTTTGAGACCAGCCTGACCAACATGGTGAAACCCCATCTCTACTAAAAATAGAAAAATTAGCCAGGCGTGGTGGTGGGCACTTGTAATCCCACCTATTCAGGAGGCTGAGGCAGGAGAATTGCTTGAACCCAGGAGGTGGAGGTTGCAGTGAGCCAAGATCATGCCACTGCGCTCCTACCTGGGCAACAGAGTGAGGTTCCATCTCAAAAAAATAAAAAATTTAAAAACAGCAAATGTGAAGATACATCAATAGAATTATTCAATCTGTATAACACAGAAAGAAAGTAAAATAATAATAAATGATAATAAGAGTCTCAGAGACCTGTGGGAGAATAGGAAGAGGTCTAATTTGTATATAATTGAGTTTTAGAAAATGAAGACATAGAGAAACAGTAGAACAAAAACAAAAGGAAGAAAGAAGTGAGGGAGTAAGAATAAAGAAGAGGTCAAGTATTTCCCATATTTGGTGAGATAAATCAATTTATAGACTTAGGAAACTCAACAAACACAAAGCAGGATTGACACAAATAAAACGACATATAGATACATCACAGTTAAACTGATGACAAAAAAAAATAGAGAATCTTGAAAGCAGCCAGAGAAAAGTGATACATTGCATACAGGGGAACAATGATTTATCTATCCACACATTTGTTTTCAGAAATAATGGAAGCCAGGAGACAGTGGGGCAACCACTTTAACATTCTGACAGTGTGGGTTACAGAGTCAGACAACGTGATTTAAGTTGTGTGGCCACTGCTTAGTATCTGTGTAACCTTGAACAAGCTATGTGATAGTTCCATATCTTAACAAACTACCTTTCTAACTAATAATGTTAAAAGTGATCTATCTCATTCTGTTGTTCAGGAGATTAAATGAGTTACTAATACATGAAGGTACTTAGTACTTGATGAATAATATAAGCAAATTCAATACTTTCAATATTTGCTATTATTATTATCAGATTTCAATATTTATGGTCAATTTGAGTGCTTTAATTTTTCAGAAATAATTTCACGTATATCAAGACAAATACCTTCTTTTAAAAGATCCAAAAAATAATAGAAGTTAATTCAAATTACCAAAAACAGCAGGAGTTTGCCAAAGAAAGAATGATTTCCAAAGGGGCTCTTATTCAATCATCTTTCTTGTACCCTCTGCAGCAGGAGTTAAACTATTTCACAGCAAGAGAAACCCAGTTCTTCCCTAGCTATAGTTGAGTCCAACAAAAACGTCCACTTTCTCACCTCGGGCTTTTGCCTGTACTTATTCCCCAGTGCAGGTAATTAGCAATCAAATTCTTAATTACTCACAATGCTATCTGAATAAATCAATTAATGTAGCTCCCACAGAAGAGCTGTTTACAACATAACACTTATAATATTGTCCCAGTTAATCAGTGCTGAACCACACAGACTCTGATTTTGATAATGATTACCTGGGTCCACTGTGGCATCTACTTTGTACATGACAGAAACAGAAGTAGAACTCTAAATTTACAGCAATTTTCTCATTTTTTCTTCCTCAGACACCAAACAAGGAGGTGAGACTCGAAAGGCTGAATGGCCTCAAGTCACTCAAATTTAGCTACTGATCAATTTTTAAAATGTATTCCTTGTTTTTTTAAACCAATGTACCCTCATGCTTTGTGCCTGGTTCTTTGCTAGATCTAATAGAAGCCTCTTCCTGCATAACTCTGTCAGCTTCATATTCCACAAAGCATACCAGGTGCTTCTCAAACTTTAGGGTATAAATGATTCACCCAGGGTTCTTGTTAAAAGTGTAGTTTCTGACTCCATAGATCTGGCATAAGCCCAGAGGCTTAACATGCCTCACTAATTCCCAGGAGATGCCGACGCTACAATTGTAGCAAGCTGACTCTGAGCAGCAAGGGTGTAGAATAAAGGTGATTACAGTGCTCATTTCACAGGATTGTTGAGGCGGTTGTGAGATCTGTGTGAAACAATGAAGATGACAAACTTAGCAAGCTCTAGAGCGTGAAGGTCATAGAGACATGCCTATAAGGACCGGAGTCTTAAAAGAGAAAATACGTGAAAGGATGAAGAGTTACATGAGAGGGAAACATTGGAAATATCAGTGGATTGGGGTTCTGAACTGGCTTTACTACTAATACACTAACATTTTGATGAATTTACCACTTCAAACCTTGGACACATGTTCTTTATGCATTAAAATAAGCCACTGGTGTACCACTTTTGAGATTTTTGTCATTTTCAGATGCTAAATTGCTTTTAATTATAGATTATTTTTAAATTGATTCAGTTTTGAAATTTACCCTTATCCCAAGCAATAATTTTCAGAAGCCACAGGTGAGTAATATATTAATAGATATTTTTAACAGATTAAAATAAATACTATAATTCAAACAATCCCCCATATATTCCCAAAGGCATTATTTCATATATTACAGATTATATGCCTTCTTTGAAAAACAATGCATTAATTCTGCAATTTCTTCAAGAATTAAGCGATAATTGGTTTATGGTTCCAGATTATCTGAATCCTAGGCAGAAGAGGAGGGACTTCTGAGAAGAGGTACCCTGTAAGCTGACCCTTGAAAAACAAGTAGGCTTTACATTTAGACGATCTGAAACAGGACTTCTGTTTGTGTTGGGGTGGGGAGGAGAGCGTTGCTGTTCAAAGAGAGAAGAAAGAGTATTCAGGATACAGAGAGGATCAAGAATGTGGGTAGAAGTGAGAGCTGGTGACTAATTTCTAACCTGCCCAAGAGAAAATAATGAGTGTTCTAGGACTTGAGGGATAGTATGAACTGAAACTCCAAGGTTACAGAGGAACAGTTACATCTGAGTCCAGAGAGAGTTTAGAATTTGTCCAGTTCTCTTAATATTCTGCACCGTCCCAAGAAAAATGCACACAGCACACAGCACACATGCATGCGTATGTTTATATTTTACTCACAATATCAGCATGTGTATTTCTCTCTAGGGCCAATAAGTGAAAAAATCTAGAGATCTATAGATCAAACATCTGATAGTGACAGCTTTTGGAAACTGCAACTTTAAAGATTTAAAATTCTGCCCAGTGTCTCAGCGTCATGGGGCTTCTTCTGATTCGAGCAGCTCCTTTATGATATCGGGACAGTGACAGAAAATACAACCTAAACTGGCTTAAGCAAGAGAAAACATAAAACTAATGGGTAGAAGGAGGTTTTGTTTTCAGACAAAGTTCCAAATCCTGTCACAGAAATCAGCCTGTTGCTGGGCTCTGCTGCCCAGCGTTAGCCTCAGATCCCAAGTTCCACAACACGGTGCCTATAGATTCCAAACCTGGATTCTCTCAGATTCAAGTCACTCCAAGAAAATCATCCTAAATTTTATTTAACATCCATCCGTCCTCCACCGGATTCATATAGTTTCCATGAAGCTGATTTACTCCTGGTCCCAAACGTGCCATGTCCCTTTGGCCTGGTCAATCCTGAGACTAATTTCAGTGGTGATATGAATTGGTTTTCAGATGAATCTATGACTGTGTCAAGGTTGTTGAGATGCCCAAGAATTTCCTGAGGCCTCCAAGACAGAGCAGATACTCTTGATCTCTGGATCAGAACAGGAGGGATGTAAAGGCTGGAGCTGCTGCAGTTGCTTTGCAACCTTGACCAAGGAATCCAACTGAGATTGCAGTCAACATGTGGGAATGCAAGTGAGAGAAACAGAAAAAAAGAGTGAGTGCAAGCAAGAGAGAATGTGCTAGTGACATAAGCTGAACCACTAACTACGCTGTGCTGGAAATTCAGTAGCTATGGTCTTTTTAGTTCCATGACCTACTTAACCTCTCTTGGATCTGTCAAAAAGATTGTTAGCAAGTGTTTTAGGACAGATGACTTCAAAAGCCCCCTTGAGCTCCATACTTTTTGTAAAACATGTGGCAAACTATGTAAAGTTCATAGGTGTCCCAACGATTAGGCTTCTGTTTCATAGTTAATACTACGGTCCTCCAAGTCTACATAATTTAATATATCAGAAAATAACTGAGACCATTAAGAGCTTCATCTCTGTTTTTTTTCATCTAATTGCTGATTCTGTTTCACTTTGAAGATTAAAAATCTGCAAACCACTTTTCACTTTTTACAGTCTTTATTCAATGCTCATTGAAGAGTAATTCTTATTGTTTTTGTTTCTTTTTGTTTATTTATTGAGCACATATAATTAATTCACAATGCTTTTACAGGCATACCTTAGATATATTGTGGATTAGATCGCAGACCACTGCAGTAAGGCAAACATTGAAACTAAAGGAGTCAGATGATTTTTTGTTTCCCAGTACATATAAAAGTTGCATTTACATTATACTGTAGTCGATTAAGTGTTCAATAGACTACCATAGATATACATTATGTCTAGAAAAATAAGGTACATAATTTAAAAATATTTTATTGCTTAAAAATTCTAATGATCATCTCAGTCCCTAGCAACTCATGATCTTTTTGCTGGCAGAGGGTCTTGCCTCAATGTGGGTGGCTGCTGATGGATCAGAGTGGTGGTTGCTGAAGGTTAGTGTGGCTGTGGCAATTTCTTAAAATAACATCAATGAGGTTTACCATGTAAATTGACTCTTCCTTTCATAAAATATTTCTCTGCAGCATGTAATGCCATTTGATAGCATTTTACCCACAGTAGAACTTCTTTCAAAACTAGATTCAACCTTCACAAAGCCTGCTACTGCTTTATCAGCTTTTACATAATATTCTAAATCCTTTGTTGTCATTTGAGCAATGTTCATAGTATCTGCACTAAAAGTAGATGCCTTCTCAGGAAACCATTTTCTCTGCTCATTCATAAAAATCAACTCCTCATTCAATAAACTTTTAATTTAATGGATGTTTTTTAATTCTAAGTTTTTTGTTGTTGTTGTTGTTGTTTGTTTTTTTTTTTTTTTTTTTTTTTTTTTTTTTTTTTTTTTTTTTTTTTTTTTTTTTTTTTTTTTTTTTTTTTTTTTTTTTTTTTTTTTTTTTTTTTTTTTTTTTTTTTTTTTTTTTTTTTTTTTTTT